>WOVY01009428.1:0-39902 GCA_013436015.1 Rhipicephalus annulatus
AACCTGCTGGGACCAAAAGTGATGTTTGGCCTGAACCGTGGGGTGACCTTCATGGTGTAAAAATGGTGACGTGTTGTGTTCAGTGGGATAATGTACTGTGGACGTCTCGCTGTGTGGCAAGGTGTTTTGCACAGAGTTCGGCGGTTATTCCGCGGTCTACACATGACGTTATCTTGGGTATTGACTTCTTGTGTGAGTGGGGGCAACTGTAGACTGCAGAAGTGGGCATTTTCTATACATGGTACTTTCCCAACGGCGCTCTTGGAAAATTCCCGTCCGGAGGAAGGCATCTTTTTTGTCTCCGTGGACACAGTCGTTTCTGCATTTTCTGCTGCGTGTGTTCCCGTTGACATGTTTAGCAACAACTGTGGCACGTTTGACGCCACGCTCGAACCGATTCCCTTGGCATGCCTGAAAAAGAACATTTCATTCCCCATTGTATAGTGCCAGTCGTTGATGGACGGGCAGGTGTGTGGACAATGACAGTTTCATGGAGCCTGCAATTCTGCCAGGCGGCATGAACTTGCAGTATTTAGACCCGAATCATGTACGACGCTGGGGCGCTTCTTGATGCTACAAGCCAAAATGAACATTTAGGCTTAGAAGGTTCAGAAGATGCCCAATTGCTACAAATGGTCAGCAAGTCACTTGACCAAAGCGAACGTCATACACTGCTCAACGTTCTATCCAGCACTCGAAAGTGTTCGATTTTTCTAAAAATAGCCAAAGGCCCTTAATCCCAGCGTCCCGGATACGTCATCAGATCCACACCGAGTCGGCGCATCCCATTAGGCAGAAACCTTACCGAGTGGCACCATCGGAGCGCAAGATCATCAACGAGCAAGTCCAAGAAATGCTGGAAAAGGGAATAATACAGGAATCGGCAAGTCCGTGGGCTGCTCCCGTCATTCTAGTGAGAAAAAGGATGGTACGTGGAGATTTTGCGTTGACTACCGCCGACTGAATTCTGTTACCAAAAAAGACGTTTATCCACTGCCGCGCATCGATGACGCTCTAGACTGCCTGCATTCCGCGTCCTACTTTTCATCTGTCGACCTGAGATCAGGTTACTGGCAAATTCCGATGCACGCAGCTGACAAGAAAAAACGGCATTCGTTACGACCGACGGACTTTACGAGTTCAACGTTATGCCATTCGGATTATGTAATGCTCCTGCGACATTCGAAAGATTTATGGACTCTATATTGCGTGGTTTAAATGGCATATATGCATGTGTTACCTTGATGATGTCGTAATTTTGGACGTACGTTTGAGGAGCACAACACTCGCCTAGACCTCGTGCTCAGCTGCATTGAAAAAGCTGGCCTTGTATTGAATTCGAAAAAGTGCCACTTGGCGAGCGACAGACATTGGTGTTAGGACATCTCGTCGACAAAGATGGCATTAGACCTGACCCACAAAAGACAGCGGCCGTTGAATCGTTCGAGCGTCCTAAATCTGTGAAACAACTGCGTAGCTTCATCGGGCTCGTACCCAAGTTTGCGGATGTGGTTCACCCCCTGACGAGCCTTCTACGCAAGAACAGCCTGTTTCAGTGGACCTCCGAGTGTGATGCCGCTTTTCACAAGCTGAAGTGTTTGTTAACTTCGCAGCCAATACTTCGGCACTTCAATCCTTCGTCGCCACGGAAATTCACACAGACGCAAGTGGCATCGGTATCGGTGCCGTTCTCGTTCAGCGTTCTGGCAAGAAGGAACACGTTGTGGCGTACGCAAGTCGTTCTTTAAGCAAGCCTGAACGCAACTACACAGTGACCGAACAGGAATGCCTAGCGGTAGTCTTTGCCGTGCAACGGTTTCGCTCATACATCTATGGTCGCCCGTTCACTATCGTCACAGATCACCATTCCCTGTGTTGGCTGATCAACCTTCGTGACCCATCCGGCCGCCTCGCACGATGGGCCATTCGTTTGCAAGAACATGTCTTCACCATCTCATACAAGACTGGCCGTCTACACGCTGATGCGGATTGCCTCTCCAGAATGCCGCTACCATCGACAGATTGTGAAGCCGATAACTTTGACCACCTTATCGCTTTCTGTCGTCTGGCTTTCCGATGCCGTGACTTTCGCCGCTGAGCAGCGTAATGACCCAAGCTTAAAAGCTCTCTTCCCTGGAGCGAGAAATTCATTAGGCGAAGGCCGATTCTGCGTCCGAAATGGTCTTCTTTACCAGAGAAACTTGTCCACGACGGGCGCCCGCTTTCTGCTGGTTGTTCCTGCGTCCCTCCAAACGTCTGTTCTGCGTCTCACGCATGATGACCCCACCTCTGGCCATCTAGGCACCGCACGAACACTTAGTCGCACGAAAGAGCGGTTCTATTGGCCGAAAATGAGCAAAACAATTCAGAACTACGTGGCCAGCTGTACGCAGTGCCAGAGCCACAAGCGGCCCTCCTCGGGTCCAGTTGGTCACCTGCAACCGGTAAAGCCTCCGGTTCCCCTTTTGAAAAGGTTGGCATTGATCTGATGGGACCATTTCCACGCTCCTCAAAAGGTAACCGGTGGATAATTGTATGCGCCGACTACCTGACGCGGTACTGCGAGACGGCTGCCTTATGCTCCGCCACGGCAGTCCAGGTTTCGGAGTTCCTGTTGCATTCAGTCATCCTCCGACACGGACCTCCTCGCGTGATAATAAGTGACCGTGGACGACAATTTACCGCTGATATTGTCGAATCATTTCTTCGTTTGTGTGCCTCCAAGTTCCGACACTCAACTGCGTATCATCCACAAAATAACGGTCTCACCGAGCGCACAAACCGAACGTTGATCAACATGTTGTCAATGTACGTCGCCTCTGATCACAAAAACTGGGATGAAGTATTGCCATTCGTCACGTACGCCTTCAACACGTCGAAACACGAAACGACAGGCTACAGCCTTTCTATCTGCTCTACGCTCGCTCACTTCGACATACGCTGGACACTATCTTTCCTTTTGTCATCCATGACGATTTAACAATTGCGGAAACCTTGTGTCGTGCGGAAGAGACCGTCGACTGCCTGCTTACGTACACTGGCAGCGCAAGAGTCATCCAAAACTCGCTACGACAGTCAACACAGGCATGTAATCTATGCCCCCGGTGATCTAGTGTAGGTGTGGACCCCAATACGCAGACTTGGCTTGAGCCAAAAGCTACTGGCACACTATGCCGGTCCTTTTGTAATACTCCGTTGTGTCAGCGAGGTCAACTATGAAATTGCGCGTGTCACCACTAGTGGCCGACGTTCATGCAAGACGGAGGTGACGCATGTTGCCTGCCTGAAGCCGTTTACACGAAGGATGCAAGAATGACTCGCCAGAGGGCTTCGTCTGAGAGAGGAGGAATGATACAAAGTATCACTACCAGGAAAAACAAGGGAAGCGTGGGCAGAGAAGGAAGATGACGTTGCCTCCACTGCGATCCCCCTGAGTGGGTACGAGCCATGGCGGTGGAGATCATCATCATTATACGGTGATCGCGGACTCAGGGCCCAATAAAACCCACCCATTAAGTTACTTAATTTGTGTAACAACATATTTGGCGTCATTTCTTGACGTGTGGCAGATAAAAAAATTGCAACATGGTAACTTTCTTTACCCATGCTTCGCATACGGTCGATTCCCAGGTACGTGGGATCTGCCGACTTTTTTTAAGATGATTGTCTTTTTGGGGACCTTCGACGCAAAGATTTTGGTTGTCTGTGTGTACCTTTTGTCTGTTTGTCCACCCTTAACGGTATCGTGTACTCCTGAACGACACCAGCCGATGCCCTAAACGGTCGACTTCCATCCGCAGCGCCCACTAATGTTGCTCCAAGATTCAGCGTTCATAACTTGTGCGATTGTCAATTAAAAAATGAGTTGATCGCACGTACAGTGGAAATCGATGATATGCAAAGCATGAGTGAGAAATGTTGATATGTCACTTTAAATCTGCACAGCGTTATCAGGTAAAGGTCAGTGATGCCGTACATGGATTTCCATGTGATTATTTTTTTAATCTGTCGTTTACCTTCGTCAACTCTTCAGGTCACGTGATGCCAAATTTAGTACATGTGGATCTAGCGAAATGACCGCGAGCAGCCTGTGAACGTGGTATGTGTTCATGTTCTTTCACGACACGCGTGTCTAGATTGTCAAGTTTGCACCATTCATATCCCTTCCTCATCCATTCATGTCACTTAACACAAAATTTGGTATATGTGGAGCTAGCAAAACGGCCGCGAGCGCAACATGAAGGGCCCAATATACTCCAATGTAGCGTTGACGTGTGCGCACGCTGGGCACAGGGCCGGTACGTTAGCGAAACGCGAGCACTCTATTCACCTTTTCATGAGCGCCTCCCTGGGCGCCGCTATAGTCCTCCTTGTGCTGTGCAAATTGGGCGCGTCCCTCGAAAATGCACTGACAACGCTGCGCCCTTAGCCTTTGTACTCCCGCGCACAGCCCATCATGGCGGTGTTTTTTTCCTTCCTGTGAAAAGGTGGATAGTCTGAGGTCAGGCACGACCAGTGCCCGTCGGCGCGGCCCGACCGCAAACGGCACGAAATGCGACATGCCGCATTTCGTACCGATGCCAGAAAGTAACTTAACTCTATGCCGATGCGTTACCTACACAACACTGTGTCTCCTTCTTTTGTGGCAGAGGGACGCCTGACGTGCTGAAACGCGCATACGTCACAGCAACGCAGCGTGGCGCGTGCCTTCGAGTATTTGGCAGGACTGTTGCCCTGGCGTGGCAACGCTGGCGTGACGCGATGAATTGAATGCCGGCGAGCACGAACACGCGTCATATCGAAATGTATTGTCATCTTGACGTTAGCACGTAGTGATGTTTTCACATGATATGCATCTCATGATTATTATGTTTGCACCAGTCTCATGCCTTCGTCATCCATTGGCGTCATGAATACCAAATTGGGCATATGTGAAGCTAGCGAAACGGCCGCGAGCGCATCAAGAGTGGGGCATGTAGTCATGCTGTTACATGACGCGCATAACGTCGCATAACGTGATTATCATGCTCGGATGTGTTATTTACCAATGTAGTCTGTTCGCGTCACGTAATACCGAGTTTGGTACATGTCAAGCTAGCGAAACGGCCGCGAGTGCGTCATGAGCGTGGCATGTAGTCATGTTCTTACATGACACGCATCTCGAGATTATCATGTTTGCCACCATTCACATACCTTAGTCATCCTTTGACGTCACGTGATATAAATATGACATATATGTGAAGCTAGGGAAAATTGCCGTGAGCGCATCATGAATGTGGCATACAGTCATATTGTCACATGACACGCACGTCGTGATTATCATGTTTTGATGTGTCATTAACCTATGTCGTCCATGCGCCTTACGTAATACCAAGTATTGTATATATGAAGCTAGCGAAACGGCCACGAGCGCATCATGAGCGTAGCATGTAGTCCTGTTGGTACATGACACGCATCTCATGATTATCATGTTCGAATCTGACACATACCTTCGTCATCCACTCACGTACCGTTATACCAAACTTGGTATATGTGACGCTAGCGAAACCGCCGCGAGTGCATCATGAGCATGGCATGTAGTCATGTGTTACATGACACGCATGTCATTATTTTCTTGTTAGGGTGGAATCGCTTGGGTTCAGCGAGAAATGATGTCATATCATGCCAGTTTTTTAACACGCCATGTGAACGAAATCACTACAAGAAGCTGCAGGACCATGAAATGTATATCATGACATTCATATCATTCATGCATTGATTTTCATGCTATGACTAGACAAACTTGCTCTCCATATAGTCATGTTATGCCATACCAAGTTTGGTATTGATCATCATCATCATCATCATCATCAGCCTGACTACGTCCACTGCAGGACAAAGGCCTCTCCCATGTTCCGCCAGTTACACCGGTCCTGTGCTTGCTGCTGCCCAATTTATACCCGCAAACTTCTTAATCTCATCTGCCCACCTAACCTTCTGTCTCCCCCTAACCCGCTTCCCTTCTCTGGGAATCCAGTCAGTTACCCTTAATGACCAGCGGTTATCCTGTCTACGCGCTACATGCCCTGCCCGTGTCCATTTCTTCTTCTTGATTTCAGCTATGATATCCTTAACCCCCGTTTGTTCCCTAATCCACTCTGCTCTCTTCTTGTCTCTTAAGGTTACACCTACCATTTTTCTTTCCATTGCTCGCTGCGTCGCCCCCAATTTAAGCTGAACCCTTTTTGTAGTCTCCAGGTTTCTGCTCCGTAGCTAAGTACCGGCAAATTACAGCTGTTATATACCTTCCTCTTGAGGGATAGTGGCAATCTACCTGTCATAATTTGAGAGTGCTTGCCGAATGTGCTCCACCCCATTCTTACTCTTCTAGTTACTTCAATCTCGTGGTTCAGCTCTGTGGTTATTACCTGCCCTAAGTAGACATAGTCTTTTACAACTTCAAGTACACTATTACCTATCTCGAAGCGCTGCTCCTTGCCGAGGTTGTTGTACATTGCTTTCGTTTTCTGCAGATTAATTTTTAAGACCCACCTTTCTGCTCTCCTTGTCTAACTCCGTAATCATGAGTTGCAATTCGTCCCCCGAGTTACTCAGCAATGCAATGTCATCGGCGAAGCGCAGGTTACTAAGGTATTATTCATTGACTCTTATCCCTAACTGTTTCCAATTCTAGGCTTCAGAAAACCTCCTGTAAGCACGCGGTAAATAGCATTGGGGAAATTGTGTCCCCCTGCCTTACACCCTTCTTGATTGGTATTGATACCATTATCTAAACGGTGACGAGAGCTAAAAGTCGTAGGGCGGCTAGATAGATAGATAGATAGATTAGATAGATAGATACGCTGAAAGTCGCCCAAGTTCACTAAGAAATGCTTCGCACTTGAAAGGCATACATAAGTAATTAATTATAAAGGTTGTAGCGCTTATCACGATGCGCTGACGATGCAACGCTTGCACGAAAAAGCGAGTGTTTCCAACGCTTTGCTAAGACGACATGGTGGTGGCACCTACCGTCGCCTTGCGTTCTACACTTTATCATCTCTGAGACATGCGCGCATGCCGTCTCAGAGCCACGTGCTTCGTTTTCCAAGATATCTGCCATATAGCGCTCATGTCTCAAGTGTGACGTGACTTGATTCACTCGTTCGCCTCCAATGCACGCTCGAGGCACGCAGCAGCTCCAGAATACCTGCACCCGGACCCTACAATTGGTGTAGAGAAAGTGGATGCGCGAATACTATCCCGCCTCTAGAAGAACACCTATCTCAGTTCGGCGGTCACCAGGCATTTCTTGCCGGAAATCAGTGAAACATTCTCGCCCTGCCAGGTCCTGGCCGACACCTACACGTCGCACTTCGTGCCCTACTAACGCGCTCCCATTTTCACTCCCTTTACCCATCACAACTAGAGAGGCTTGGGAGGAGAACCTGCTCGCTGCTAGACCTTGGATGCTCAACGCTACTCAGTGAGGCGTGCTCGAGCAGCGGCTTAACTCCATTGGCATGACGGAATAGGTTCTAGCCACTGAATCATGCAATATGCCGCGAATTTCTGGTACAATTTCTGTTATAAAATGTTTTCTGCCACATCCGCTAGAATACCATTCACCGATTTTTTTTTTGCTCAGAACATCAAATATATGTTTTTCTCACTCTTTCCACACGCAAGACTATCGTCTTTTCGACGACATTTGCAGAATAACATGGAGATACGTGACCAACTTTTTATAATCTCCTTGGTGCCAGCATTTCCCGTTGGAAAAAGTCTGCAATGGGCACACTAGAAAGTATATCTAGGCACTATAGGTTGTTTACAGTCGATTGCGACCGTCATCCTTGCTCTGCAGGCGCGGACTCTTGGGGCACAGCGCATCTTTTTCTGACAAATACGAACTTGTCCTTCCGTGCGCGCTGTGTTGTGAAATAGTTTTCATCCAAGACTGACGTCGCTGGTCGTTGCCGTGGGCGGTTTTTTTGTGCCTTGCGTTGCCGGGACAAGTCCGGTGACGGCCGAAAATTCTGTATAGTACCGCCCGTCAAGCGCGGCGTGTTGCGACAAAACACAGGGTTACATAGAATCAGAAGTGTGAACTTCAGGGCAGCAATTTTAAATCTGCTTTATGAAATAAATTGCTCTCCTCTCATTATGTGTGTGGTGGGGGTTTCGCTAAATTCGGTGCCTGTTTTAATGCCGTAGACATGTAGCAGTAGTTGTGCAGGATGTCGCGATTTCTCATTGAGGATCAATAACGTTTCTGTGTGGGCGTTTTTTTTTGGTGTGTGAACACTACAAACGTGTTCTTCTTGTTGTTATATGTCGACTAGTTTGAGTGAGTTTGGACTGTACGCGAGAAGACGCTCGTAATTGTGATTGCGAAATACCAGAGATTTTGCGTTGCTGTTTTGAATAAACAGATCTGGAGTGCGCCATTTCAAATTAGCATCGGTACTCGCCATTGCTTTTTCTTGCGTGCTCGCATATTTTAGAGCCAATTTTCTCTCGGTGGCTTTACATTGGCCGATCAGCCGGGCGACCCCGCGATGCGAGGGCAGCGATGCAAAGCGTGCATGCCTTCGAGTCGTTGGGTGCATGCATAGTTTGGGAACCTCACACACACGTGTCATTTCGCGTAATAGTTTATTTGCTGTTTCGTGTGTAGCTTTATATCCGCGAGTGGAGCTCTCGCGAAGTAATCACGTGAGGTGGCAGGCTTGTTCATTCTTACACTAGCTCATTCTTTGGGCGATATAATTCGTCTGGGAGATACGTCCACAAGGCGCACTTCCGAAATATGATCGGTGCGGTCTACCTTCTTCATAAAAGAACAACGACTGTTCGAATGTATCAGTTGTACGCCTTCTGACAGATTATTAAGGCATTACATGCCTTACAAAACCCTTAAATTGGCCGTCAGCGACATCGCCATCGCGCGTCGAGAACGTCAGTCAACGCGAGTTATTGCTTTCACTGCATGACACTCACAGTGAATGCTCTCTCTGTATATATTGTGTAACCCTATATACGGCGAAGCTTGCACCATCCATGCGGCTGCGTAACGAAAGACAGTCACGACTGCTCCTTCGGACGCTATTGCGCCAGCTAACAAAATGATTAGCAAAAGCAGCCGCTCATGAACGTTTTAGCGATGTTAGTTACCGTGTAAAGGTTATTAAGATACATTCTTAACTCTGGGCCAAAAAAAAACGGGGTTACTCACTAACGATCATATTGTTATGTAGAGGAACATACATATATACTAAGGGGTGGTGCGAACAAACATAATATCTGGTAACTGCGACACCGAGTGACTCGAAGAAGGCTTCATTAGAAGTACGCGTTGCACATGACACTAAACAGAGCCTAAATAGGCTAACGCTACACTCGTTCAGATAAATTTACGATCAATAATACGGCTGGCGCAAATGCTCTTCAGTGCGGTCTGTGACACAGCAAGCGCAATCTTCTCGAAAGGGCGTCTGTTATGTAGGAGCAAAGCAGGTGGCGCCACATTGGAAATGTGAGAGCGAAGGGAAAGAAATCGAGGGGAAACGCGAGCGCAGGAGGAGAGTGTCGGTACTTGCGAAGTTAAAGGGGCTTTACTTAATTAGGTTGATTGGCGCCATATTTGGTGAGCGGTCGAACTAGCATAAAACAACTTACATTTACTTTTCATAGATGGGTCTACCACAAAAAAAAAGAAAGCCGCCTGTGTGGTTTATTATTAATTGAAAATATTTTTAAAGGACTGGGTGGTCAAGTTAGTTGCACAAGTAGATAAACGACACATTATGCATTTACTACGATGCAATACCCGTTGGTAATTAGCGTCTCAAAGATAAAAGAAACGAGTGTCTACGGAACTGGCCAGCAGAATAATTAACTAAAATTATTGCCGTCTTGTAGGTTCCCGATGAAGATAAAAAGAAATTTATCTTCATAAATTTCTAGAAAGGGGGCAGCTGCTTCATAATATAGAATGTCAGAGTATAAGCTTCTATAGTTTTGTCGGTTGATTGGTATTGCGTGACCAAGTACAGCCATTAACTGCCGCATTCACACAACAATAATTCATCAAGCTTTTGTCAAAGCACAAAGCCACTTCGCATGGAAGATAGGTGTATTGTAGTGTACATAGGCACGAAATATTATGGATCTACTTTGAAAAGAAAAAAAAGATATTTCCACTCGTACTTTACTATTTTGCTCATATTGATTGAGGCGTAACGAAAACACAGTATGTCCAATATCTCTTCATAAAAACCTTGAATACCACTTGGTCTAAAGGCGCAGTGAATTTCACTATGTCAAGTTTAATAAATTCTCCATACTTCCAGTACGACGGAGGCTTCTACAGTGAAAATGATTTTTGTTGCTCAGACTATTTTCATTTTTATTAGGTAACAATTCCGACGACGCGTTTACCACCAGGTGTCATTGAAAAGTTGAGATGATAGTCTTTTTGAGGCATGCGCAGAACCGTGCCGCTAGTGCTCGGGCAGCCATTCAACAGCTGACTGCGTACATCCGAAGTCCTTCGCAGCGGCTGCAGCAGCGGCAACCGAAGAACAAGTGTGTACCGACCTCACGCCCGCATTGCAAGATGTTTATCTGGCGCTCGAGCCTGAGAGCGACACTGACTCAAGCGATACTTACGCCCATGCTGAACCACAAGACGCAGGAGACCTGCCTCCCCTGTCTGAGAAAGCATCGTCAACCCTTCACGCCCCGTCTGAGACCAGCGACTTTTCGCCGGGCGCCTATGAAGGCCGCAGCTCATCCAAAGCCGAAGCCCGAGTGCCCCGTACTTAGCAGAGACCACGAGGGCTGCAGCTCCGACACAGTTGGCACCACCAGCAGCTCCGAGAGCTTCGATGGGACGCGGCACCCGAACAACGGGACGTGCAGGACGCTCCGGTCATGGGTCAAGAAAAGACCACAACGGTGATTATGCCTCTGACAACGCCGAGCGCCCACGCCGGCATACAGTCTGCTCAGACCCGCAAACTAAGCCCGTCTAACCCTATTTACCAGATTATTGGTGCGACCGCTGGTGCGAGTGTTGGTGCGAGTGTCATGGAAGTAGACCGTCCAGCCACGAGACGTGCCCACCCACCGACCACCGACTCTGAGGGCTCTACGGACAGCAGTAAGCCCCAAAAGCTCGCTAACGCTCTGACGACGTCAGAGCATTTCTCTCTTTAGTCATGTTCTTTCATTGAGCACTCGCCCCACCCTCTGCGAGGGGTTTTTCTGAAGTTTGCGCACACTCTCCCTTTTTCAAAATGGCTACAGTGCATTTTCTCTCCTTAAACATCAGGGGTTTCAGACGCCAAGATAAGCAGATAGAATTCAAGCACTTCGCAAAGTCACGTCATGTCGACATCCTCTTCTTAGAGGAATGTAATTTTAGAACCCCTTTTGATGTGCAATCCTTTTGTTCACATTGTAGTCGAAGTCTTTTTTTTCGTTGACTGATACAAACATGTGCGAAGACGGAGTTGTTTTTTTAACACCAGCGTTACGTCGGGGAGCACACTGTGTTTATGATTTTGACGGCCGCACACTAGCAGTAGATTTTGACCTTCACGGCAGACGAGTAAGGGCGCTCGTAATATATGCCCCAGCTCAACGTGGGGGCACGGCCGATTTTTTCAATTCACTCGACTCATTTATGTTTGACAGCTACCCCACTTTCTTAGTAGGGGATTTTAACTGTGTTGAGGACACCGACAGGGATGCGCGCGGACGCAGACAAAGCAGACAATATAGCGGAGTTAGCGCATTGCGACAACTCATCTGCAATTTCAAGCTCAGGGATGCGTGGGTTGACACTCACGGGAATGACTTCGTTGCAACCTGGCAACGGGGCCCCAACATGACCCGGCTGGACCCCTACCATTTTCCTGAAGTGCTAGTCAAACATATCTTTCGTTGCGAAGTCTTTCATTTCCCACCGGACGCCATGCATTACAGACCACTTTCCAGTGTCTGTAAAACTATTCTTTGAACAATTCACTATATTTACACACCAATAGAAAATGGACACCTACGTGTTAGTTCGCGCACGGCTGCGCAGTCTTTCATCATCGGACGACCGGTTTCCGATCCGTCTGTTCTTCGAAGCGTCCGCAACTGCTCCTCGGGTGAACAAATGCATGTTTCTTTCGTTCAGTTGCCGAATGGTGAACAGTCCACACGAGCAGGAGACGTAATGAGGATCTTCGAAACACATTTTTCGACTCTTTTCAGGGTGGAGAACGCGAGTGACGTGAACCATAGCACCATAGTGAATGAGTTTTGCGCGGGGATTTCCCGCGTACCGGAGGAGCTTCGCGATGGTTTGTGCAGCCCTGTGACGGCGGATGAATTACGCTTCGTGCTTCAGCACATGAACGCAACCGCCGCCACCGGCCCTGACGGCATACCTTTAAGTTTCTACAAACCCTTCCTTGAAACAATAAAAGTCCACCTTTTGACAATGCTAAATTGGCTTCTTGCTGACGGAATCAGAACAAATACGTTTCGAGAGAGCAGAGTTATACAGTTGCTTCAAAGCGAGGGAGAGCCCTCCGATCCAAGGGCGTGGAGGCTTATATCCCTACTTAACTCAGAATATAAAATATTGACAGCCATCCTTGCAATCCGCATAACTACCATTCTACCGGAAATAGTAAGCGACATACAAACAGGCTGTGTTCCAGGTCGTACGATCTATTCCTGGCTTGCGCTAACTCGCGACTTGTTCACGTATGCTACAAGAACACAAACATCTGGTATTTTTGTTTCCTTGGATCAAGAAAAAGCTTTTGATCGCGTATAATGGAAATATCTCTTCGTTGTGCTCGAGTGTTATGGCTTCCCAGCACACTTAACCGACGTCCTCCGTTTACTCTACACAGACTTAGAAACGTCATTAGTAGTGAATGGATATACATCTGAACCTATTGAAACAAGTAGGGGAATCCGACAAGGCTGTCCACTCTCCGCAATTCTCTTTGTATTATGTATAGATCCACTATTGAAACAATTTCAGAAATGCACTTCGATGCACGATTTTTCTCTCCCAGGCTTGGGCGAAGTGAAGGTAGCGGCATACGCCGATGACATCTCGTTTTTTATTCGGAACATAGATAGCTACAGAGCCTTTTTGCGAATATTTCACACGTATAGTTACCTGTCGGAAGCACGTCTTAATCCGGGAAAAAGCAAGACATTGTGCTTTGGGATGCATATTGAAGAGTTCCCTGACGGAGTCCAAATCGTCCAGGGAGTTAGTCTTAAGTGTAACTTTCCTTTCGACTGGTGAGGTAGCCCACACGACATGGAAAGAAATCCAGCACAAAGTGGACCGACGCATTGAAGTGGCCAGAACCTTTCAACTACCGTTTACTGAAAGAGCTTATATAGTTAAATCCAGCATATCAGCGCCACTGCTTTATGTAGCCAGAATTGCTCGACCACATCGTCGGGTTTTCCTGAAAGTGGCTACTGCGTGCGGCTCCTTTTTTGGGGACGGCCACTCCGAAGCTCTCGCTAGAGCCTTGCTCCGCCTGCCAGTAAAATGGGGAGGGCTCAGTGTACCCAACCTTGATGTAATGTGCCGCATGTTGGCTCTCAAAAACACCTGGGCACTCTTAGACAACTCATCGTATTGAGGCAGGCAACTCGTAGTGTATCTGCTAGGAACCTCTATAAGATTTTTTGGTTTAGCAAACGACATGGGACCAGCTGCTGAGCAGCCACCGACGTAGTACACACATGTTATGAAATCTTTGCAGCAATGGGGCAATAATTTTCCAGTTCAAAAACTTATGGAAATTTCCAATATACCGACATGAGCCAACTAATAGCATTTAAAAGCCTATCTGAAGAACAACGCCAGAAATTCTGGACGAAAAGACGTTGGACTCTTACAAACACGTCTCTCCCCTCCGAGGTCCGTGACCTAAAGTGGCTTAGGAAATGGGAGGCTTTACCAACGGCCGACCGCCTTGCGGCGTGGGGCGTGGAGCCCTCCGCCACATGCCCGCAATGTGGCCGCGTCGAAACGCGGGACCATGTCTTCCATGAATGTATAGCAGCGCTCACCTTTTGGCGCATGGTTACCAGAATGTTCCAAATAAGCATGCAGTGGAAGTCTAGCCACAGGGATAACTTCGTCGTACTCTTAATGGCTATCGCAGCCTTCGTCTTATGGAAACGAAGGGGACTGGCCTGCCTGATGGGACGCCCTCAGAGAGCCATCTTTCCTCTACTACATCAGCTAAGAAACGTAATGCTTATGCATCTTAACACAGAACTACTCATGCTGGGAGAGGAGGCTTTCCTCCGACACTGGTCTACGCGATTTATTATCGTAAAAAACAACAGAGCGTCCATGCCTTTCCTCCCCTATTGAGGAGGTTGATTTGATAAGTGGGGTTTAACGTCCCAAAACCACTATATGATTATGAGAGACGCCGTATTGAGGAGGTGGGCTAGAGCTTGTACCACTGTGACATTACAGTGTGTATTTTCCTTTCCTTCTTTAGTAACATGTCCTTTTTGTGAAAAATTGTTCTTGAGCGTGAGAGCAAACTGTCTCCACAGGTGAATACAAAACATCACCCTACATTGTGAATGACCCCCCCCCCCCCACTAGTTTGTTCACAAAGCCTTACTGTTTATTTAAGTTTAATCATGTGGATGTCATGAATGTCCGGTCTTTGTTGTACAATATTGCAATGTACGTCACTGTATATGCAATGAGTTCTTTTCGCTGTATATAACCGATTGCATTGTACACACGCATTGTTCACAATTTTGCATTTTTCTGTGTGCACAAAAGCTGTGTAAGATATATCCGGAAATAAAATTCTCTTAAACGGTCTCACCTCATCTGTGGGGCCGAATAAGAAAACGAAAAATAGACATGCCATTGCATTCTGCTAGTGTTGCTATAAGGAACCGGTTACTCCTAATAGCGTGTCAGCGCTGAGTGCGTTAAAAGCATTTTCTATTGCTTGAAATAAATCACTGCATAACCAAGAAGTGCACGATGATGAGTCGGGCGAAACGTCAGTCAGCGCTTCTATTCATGCGTTCACCCGTGTGCTCATACATGAAACCGTCTTTGCGCCCACCCAAACATCCACACGTGCCTCCGTGGTGCATCTGTTTTTGTATCCGTCCATCCGTGTGCCTGTTCATCCGCAGGTCCATCTAGTGAACACTCTAAGTACTACCATCTCGCATTTTACGTCATATATCCATCATATAGAAGTGCTGCCACCAGCGGGCATTTCAAGGACTAAACAAGTGGTGCATGGCTGGGCCAGAGGAGCGGCCCGTGCGCACTCTTTCATGGCCTGTGCTTTGTGTCTAGTTCCCACCTTTCATACCCGACAAACCAACCTTTCATGGCAATGCGGTGCAACCCTCGCTAAATCTTGCTGAAATCAAGGTGGTTACTACGCCCACGCTGTGAAATAGAATGTTTCTTGAACAGACAGTGCTTAATGTTCATCCTCTTGTTTCTAGTTTTTTTTTAGAAATCAACCAATTCAAGGCAATTTTTGTTGAAGATTAAGTAACTGACACTCGTCTCTGCGTTTCATTTCATTAGAAACAACAATCTTTTTATGTGTGATTAACGTGCGCGGGTTTCCTCCTCAATTCGAAAGTGTGCGCATGTGCCACTCGTCTAGTCCAGCCGTGGAGGTGGCTACCTTCTAGTACGACTACCACTACGACTACTACTACTACTACTACTAGTACATACATCGCAGACGCACGACCCACGGCCTAAGAATCTTCACGCCTAATTGTTATCTCTGCTGCGCTAGATCTTTTTCAAGCAAACTAGCGGCGCCAACGTGCGCGCAAGCGCTTGTGGGAAAAGTTGGTACGCCGTAACAGCCGCCGTGACGAGCGCGTGGCCTCGCGCTTCATCATTCCGTTTGCACCGTGCCAGCGCTTCTCAGATCAAGTGAGCTCGGCTTGTGGTCCATACTTTATTTATTCGCATAATTTGCAGCCTTTCATATTCGCTCACCCTGGATATTTTACCCGGATTACGCAACAAATTTTTTCGCGTGTTTACCGACTCGAGAGTGCCTGCAGAAACGTTTAGGAGTGGTGCATTCTTCATCTCACGTATCGAATTCTTCAAAGTAGCAAAAATGTCACGGTCCTTGTGTCCCGTGGTATGATATGGGTTGCAACACACAAAGGCCTCGAAGTCAATGAAATGGCTGACACAGCCGCACGTGCGCTCAATCACAGGGCAATGCCTTTTGATTTTTCTGAAATGCATTCAAAGCACGATTCGGCCTATAATTTTCGAGAGAACATTCAAATCTACCCATTTGGTCATGCAATTTATCTTAAGCGCTGGAAGGGTTCTTCAAAGGCCGAGAAGCCCACACTCCTCCACCTTACACCAATACAATACTGTGCCCGGCAGTACTATAATTAAGCCTTTCATTCGGCGTGTACAGGAAAATGGCCACACTGTGTGAAGATGTATCCGGACATTTTTCAGATGGCATGCGCATGTCAATCAACCGGAACCTTGCCACAGAAACACATTCTAACAGTGATGACTGGGAGGTGGGCCGGCTTGGCTGCTCCGAGCTGGCGAAACAGAAGGCTGTTACGAAAGACGGCGACGCCAGCACGGTCCCGAAGGCGCCACTGCTTCGAACTCCACCGGGAAGGTCACCAGCCGTTTGATAGCGTAAGTTTCTCAGCTGGCGACTGCTTCCGCGCAGAGCTGATAGACGAGCGGACGAGACGACGGTGAGTTAACAAGGTTAACCACGTGGATACTTTGAGTAACCAAATGTCCAACCAGAAGCGCCGCTGGTTGTGAGGTCAGAATCCTCCAATGGGGTCGCCGCTGGGCCGCGTCATTCTCATCAAATTCGAAGCCGCTGCACGTGGCTGCACCCAAGTACGAGTGACGTCGCCACGCATTGCGTAAGACTCGCCAGACAGGAAGGCGCCTATTGCTGCAACGGGCTCCTGGGCGTGCGCAACAGAAAGGCACCGCCACGTGATGACGCCGTTGAGTTGTTTGCGTCAAGCGGGCTCACTTGTTGGCCTTGACACAGATTGCCCTTTTCAGAGGCATGGACGTTCGACGTGAACTCGCAGGCATAACAGCACCCCCCCCCCCGCCAGACAATGCGCCAGAATGAAGAGCTGCTTCCACGTGGCTCGGATGTCAGGCGCACTCGTTCGCCAGGTCCCTCCAGGTTCGCCTCCAGGGCCATGGGGGAGAATTCAGCTCTAGACTCCGTTCCGGGAACACATCCCATTTTTGAGGACGGAACCCAGCTCCACTGACTTGTCGCCACAACCTTCGGCCAGGCTCGCTCGTCTCTCCTGACGATCTTTGGTCTCAGCACTTGTCGATGGTTCGGCAACCTGTCAAGAATGGTTCGACAACAGACAACACACGGCACAAGCAAGCGCCCTCAGCCACCCGACAGAACACCAGACAAAGTATATTGCAAGATATACCTAGCTACGTGTCTATCGGAATTTCGTTCCCTCTACATCAAGAGGCACATGTGGAACACAAGACTCTTAAAATGAGAACTCAAATTTTTACACGTACAACAACGTAAGTAAATAGAATAGAACATAAAACTGGCTCCTTCAGCTCATTCTGGACGAGAGCGCTCAGCTAAGGCCGTGATGAGGACAAAACTTTGCCCCGAAGTGCCAGCGAGAAACCGAATGGTGGAGAAGGTACTAACTAAACGCAAAGCTCAATGCGTCTGCATTAGCGTTTAGCTTTCCTTTTTTCTAACGAACGTCAAAGTTGTGCTGTTGGAGTATCATGCTCCACCTCAGTAACCGGCGACTTTTCGTTGACATGTTATTTAACAGGTTAGAGGACAGTGGTCCGTTTCAACCACAAACCTCGAAACGGAAACACAACAGGCTAGCTATTGAACGGCCCACACGAGGCAAGCGCATTCCTTTTCAGAGGTATTGCATGCCTCTTCCCTGCCGCGGAGTTATCGACTCAAATATAAAACTGGCCTTTCGTTACCAGCACTGTCTTCCTAGCATAAAATAGTTCCCATGCCGCGATCACTCGAGTCGCATTGAGTCACAATTCTCTTAGAGAAATCGGGTGCCATGAGAACGGGCTTTTTGCCTAGGGCCTGTTTTAGCTGGCAAAACGCATTCTTTTTTTCTGAGTCTCATACTACATTAACCGGCTAGTATCCAGCCAGGCCCAATAATGCCCTTATCTCAGATTTCGTGGTTGGTCGTGAATAGTTCCCGACGGCGGCTACCTTAATATCGAAGGTCTACGCCAGCCACGCGTCACAAAGTGTCCCAGGTAAGACACCTAGCCGCACCCTAGGTGACATTTAGTAGGTTTCACGGTAAGGCCAGCCTCTTTCAGCCTGTTCAGCACGATGCGTAAATGCTCGACATGTTCTTCCCAGTTGTTGGAGAAGATGGCGACATCGTCAAGATACGGCAGAGCGAACTCAGAGAGGCCTTTAAGAACGCGGCCCATTAAGCCTGAAAAACAAAAAAGGTGCATTTTTCAATCCAAAGCTCAGCTTAAGTGGATGATACGTTTCAAATTAGGAAACAAATGCGGCATTGCGGCTAGCACGCTCCGTAAGGGGGACTTGCCAATACCCTCACACGAGGTCTAACGTGGAAATATAGCTGGACCGTGACACAGCTTCCACCCTCTCCTCTAGGTTTGGTATCGGGTAAGTTTGGTCTCGAGTTATGCCATTAAGGCGCCGATAATCGATGCATGGCCTCGGATCTTTTCCTGGCACTTGAACCAATATTAGAGGGGACGTATAGTGACTCTCGCCCGGTACTCTGACTCCCAACTCCAGCATTTTATCGATCTCCTCTTTCATGATCTGCTTTTGCACAGGGGAACAACGATACGACTTGCTACGGATTGGCTCCTCACAAGTTAGCTCAATATCGTGTTCGATCACCATCGTGTTTCCGGGATGGTCCGAAAACACGTCTTCGAACTCGGAAACAATCCTTCTCAGGTCCTCCTTCTGGACTTCAGTTAACCTAGGCTCTAGATTCAACTGCTCCAAGATTACTTCCAATTCCCTTTCGATTACATCACTAGAACTCAAAATGTCTGCTCCCTCTTCCTCTGAAGCGTTCAACAGCAGATTTACGACCGCTTGACGTTGAACGTATGGTCTCATTAAGTTACTGTGGTAACTTTTATTCGGCCGTCTTCCTAATTTCACTTCATAATTGATATCAGAAAGCTTCGATATTACTTTGGCGGTCCCTTCCCAATGAACCTCAAGCTTGTTCTTTTGGACGGCCGCAGCACCATTACCTGACTTCCTACTTCAAAAGCGCGCTTCTTCGCCGATTTGTCGTAGAACTCCTTCGACAACACTTGTGCAGCCTTCATGGGGCTTTTCACTAGATCTTTCGTTTTTCCAAGCTTCTGAAGAAGGTCTGGAACATACGCAACTACATTAGGGTCCTCATCGAATCCCTCTCAGGACTGGCGTAGCATTCGCAATGGTGTTCTCAAACTCCTGTTATACACAAGCTCTGCAGGGCTAAAACCAGTGCTCTCATGAGAAGCTGATCCTAAAGCGAACATAGCGGGAGGAATACACGCTTCCCAGTCACATTTGTGCTCGTAGCAAAGAGCTCTTAGTATACGTTTCAGAACGGAATGCATACACTCTACCGGATTAGATTGCGGGTGATGGATCGAGCTGTCCACTACTCTTATTCCACATTTATCCATAAAGGCAGAGGTAAGGCAGCTGGTGAAGACACTACCATTGTCGCATTGGATTTCAGAAGGAAATTCCTCGCGTGCAAGTATAGATAGCAGTGCAACCACGACATGAGGGGAATTGAGCTCCTTAAGTGGTATCACTTTCGGAAATTTTGTGGCTACACAGAGAGCCGTCAGGCTGCACCGACAACCTTGCCTTTACTCTGGCAATGGCCCGACGATATCAATTACTAGGCGCCGAAAAGGTTCTGTGATAATTGGCACAAGCTTCATGGGTGCCTTCCACTTGTCCATGGATTTCCCCGCTTTCTGACAAGTGTAGCATGAGCGTGCAAAATCTTCGATATCCTTGCAGCATTTCGGCCAATAAAACTCAAGAAAAATTCTAGCCTTGATCTTTTTTATGCCGAGATGGCCTGCTTAAGCATTTTCCTGCGCCAGTTCCAATGGTTGGCGACGATACCTTTGTGGCACCAAGAGCTGCTCATACTTGTGACCTTGCGCATTTATGCAGCTCCGATACAGGAGCCATGCTTTCTAAAAAAAAAGAAACATTCTTTTTCCTTTTTCCCAAGTTTACGCATTCCATTAGCGCTTTAATCGAGAGGTCCTCACGCTGCTCTCGAATGAGCGTCTCTCGATCAACCCTCGACAGCTTACCTCAACTTTCCGCTACAGACGAGAGCATTGCACCCCTCTGGCTCTGACTCAATGGCGCCATGTCGTCTCTCCCTGCTACGGAAACCGCGCCAGTCGCTTCGGCGATGGGCCGCTCGAGTGACTGCTCATATAACGCACACGGAGAATTTCCTCTCTGAGGTTCCGTCGACTCGCCGCCTAGGTCACTTGATGGTTCACCGCATTGAACAAAATCAAGCTCCTGTGAAAGCTTCCACGCTTGCGACCGCGCGAGGGCCATGTACGCTAAGTTGAGGAAGAACGATTTACCCTGCTCTTTGAGAAGCTGCTCTGAGAGGTTAGAGAAAAGATAAGGGAAAACATCGGGAAGCACGGCAGACACAGCCGCTTCGGTTCGAAGCTTACCGAACGAGACTTCAATGACAACCGTAGCGATTGGTAAGCAAGCACTCTGCTCCTCGGCGACTTGCCTAATGCACGCGCATTCTCCTGTCAAATCATCCGGAGACACCAACGAAGGATGGACAACGTCCATGGTTGCCGCTGAGTCTCGAAGTGCTCGACACGTTTTCCCATTCACACTAATTTCTTGGAGATACGGCTCTAACAACCGCATGTTCTTTTCAGATTCTGGGATGGTTGCGAAAGCAAACTTTTGCTTAGAGTTTATCGCCTTGTGCACTTCCTTTTTGCAGTTGTAGCAGATTAGTGGCTTCGGTGATTCAAACGCCCGTGTGGTTTCAGCGCGTTGTTTAGGAACCTCACTCGATTTCTCCGCTTCCGTTTGCCCTTCCCCTACAGTGTTCGTAAGAGACGGGTCCCTCTTGAAATCACGGTGCGGAGCGGGTTTCCGTTGGTCAGGTTTCTTTGGAAAGCCCTCTTTCCTTTCATCCTTTTCAACGCGCACTGCCCTGCCATGCAATTTTCGGCGAGTATAATACTCCTCAGCTAACTCTGCTGGCTTGTTTAGCTGTACTTCACCAAGTTTGTCCTGCAGCCAAAGCTTGACATCCTCCTCGACGCAGTGGTAGAATTGCTCCAATGCAATCATTCTATTACTTTATCGTGGTCGTCATAAACACCTTCGCCCTTTAGCCAATCAATAAATTCGTCTTTAAGACGAAACTCGAAGTCAACGTGTGACTCATTCCCCCTTTTAGCATACCGGAACATTTGCCTGAAAGCCTCGAGTGATAACCTATAACGTCTCAAGAGCACTTCCTTAACCTGATCATAGCTCTCAAACGCTTCCCTCGACAAGCAAATTATCGCGTCGGACACTTCACCGGGAAGAAGAGCTAACAGGTTCTAAGCCTAAGGAGACCGCTCCAAAGCTTTTCACTGACAGACGTGTTCAAACTTGACACGATACTTCGCCATATTCTCGCCTACTAAGAACGGTGCCAGTTGGTCGCGAATTCTCTGACCGCTGACCTGAACTGTCGCAGAAGCTACGCTAGGCACCTGCGAACACTGTAGGATTGCCAATTCTATTCGTTTCGACTCAAGGCGCTTATGTCTCTCGGCCCCCTCACGGCGTTCTTGCCTTTCATCTACTCCACGTACGCGAACTTCTTGCCTTTCAGATTCTTCATGCTCGCGAGCTTCTATTTCTCGCCTTTCGGCCTCCTCGCGGCGTGCTTTGATATTCGCCCAGGCCTCATCGACTTCCTCAATCGACACTCCTTCATCCTTCATGATCTCTAGGATCGCGTGATTTCGTTTCGCACGGCTAAAAGTAAGACCAAGTTCCTCACAAATTTCGATGAGTTCCTTCATTTTAAGGTTCTCTATTGTTCACATTAGCCTCTTGCTGTTTGCCGCTGCTGAGAATCTACTTGTCGTACCCACTATAATTCTACTAGCAAGACGCGCAAGCAATTTTTTAACTCTGTCGTGTTTACACCCTCTGCATTAACTTTGGATGAAAAGCCCTCTGACTTGGCTTGAAACGATCAAAGCTCGCTCGCCAATGCTTCACACAGCCCTTCTCTAAAGCTACTACAACCTTAGCTATAGTAGTGTGGTGAATTGAGGGGAAAACATCAGGCGCTCACCGCATTGATGTCGCTGACGCCGGCCGATCCCGCAGCTGCGAACCACTGTTACGAAAGACGGCGACGCCAACACGGTCCCGAAGGCGCCACTACTTCGAACTCTGCCGGGAAGATCACCAGCTGTTTGATAGCGTAGGTTTCTCAGTTCGCGACCGCTTCTGTGCAGAGCTGGTAGACGAGCGGACGAGACGACGGTGAGTTTAGCAAGTTTTATGTAAAGCATATATACAGAGGCGTTACAAATTCGACACTGGGGCCGACAGTTTAGAGATTCGAAGAGTCGAGCTCTCTTCTCTGACACATAGATAGAACTACGGCTCGCGACACGGCGCAGGGCCTTTTTTATATGCACCGGGTGGATTCTTTGAGTAACTAAATGTCCAACCAGAAGCACCGCTGGTCATTAGGTCAGAATCCTCCAATGGGGTCTCCGCTGGGCCGCGTCATTCTCATCAAACACGGAGCCACTGCACGTGGTTGCACTCAAGGACGAGTGACGTGACCACGCATTGCGTAAGACTTGCCAGACAGGAAGGCGCCGCCACGTGATGACGCCGTTGAGTTGTTCGCGTCAGGTGTGCTCGCGTGCTGGCCTTGACACAGATTCCTCTTTCAGAGGCATGGATGTTCGATGTGGATTCGCAGGCATAACAAGGCTCTAGTCGACAGAGCCCGAGTTGCGGCGGCTACCAATGGCCTTCTGTAATGAGAACGCCATCTAGCGATTGTGAGAGATGGCCCATTTTGGACCCCCTCAAACTCACTCCAATTGCAGCAGCGATCACTATTTCAAGCAACCGAAGAGGCATGTAACGCAGCCAGCGATGACGTCATGAATCACGCTACACGGAGTAACCGACTCCTAATAGCAATATTTGCTTTAAGAGAGGTCATGTCTATTTTTAAATTTCTTTTTCGGCACAGCGCATGAGGGTAGGCCGTCCAAAAATTAGGAACTCCTGTGTCAGCAGGTCGCGAACATTAAACTTAAGGTATCTTCTTGTTTCTTCAACAAGCCTTGTATTTGGCGCTAGGTGAAAATTTCAGTTGAGGCATGCTCTTGAATAAGACACCGTAACTAGTTGCTTTTTTATATTACTCTCACGGACGGCCATTTTCGGCGACACCGCGTCACGGCAATTAACGGGCGCCGTACTCCCCCACTGACCATGAGAACGGCGGGTGCATGAAAGGGAGCCGATAAGTGCAGAATGGGGTGCTCTTCTTAGAACGTCGCCGCCGACGGTTGATCCTTTTGTAACTGCGGCGGTGTCTGCAAGGTCGTAGAAGGCCACGATGTACCCCGAACAAAGATTAGACTACGAGACGCACCGGCTGAGAGCCAAACGGTTTGATCGTTCCCACGGGGAAAAGCGTGGGAAAACCTCTGGTGGCCAAGCCGTATGACAACAACCCAACAGGTTGTCAGTCTCGCTAGTTGAGGACCCTCTCCCAATTAAAAAAGGGTGAAGTCGCAATATTCTTGGAGCCGAGTTTCCATCAATTAGACGCGCATGATTGGACCCATATAGAGGTCTCTTTTCCCCAAGGAAGAGAGCGAGGAGACACGAGGGGGATTTAAGCGCAGGATTTTGCCCTGCTAGGCAGACTAGTCGCTGACCAACATGGTGTAGAAACAGATCAACAAGCATCTCTTCTAGAAGTTTTTAGTGTGGCTCTGTATCGGCTGGCCACCTAAACTTAGCCGTTCATCTAGTTGTGACGCGATATTAACGTCTGCAACGTAGACATCGGGACTTCGCCTCGAGTTAGCTCAACCTGCTCGAAGTCACCTGCAAGCACTAGCCTCCCGAAGCCAGCAGCGTTGCAACACCGCCGACATCGCAGTCGTGCCAGAACTCTCTTCGACTTCTCGCATCCGATCGTCGGGGACGCAACGCTGCCGGTCATCACACGTATGCTTTCACCTGGTTATATCTTCGAACTTTCTACTCCGTAGTTCTATTGTTGCTAGTTTTTGTAGCTTGTAATAGTTCTCTCTCGTAAGCTGGTTGATTGTTTTGGTTTTATATATTTTTTAGTTGTATCAAGTGTTGATGTATCTTGTTAGTTGTATTGAAGTGTTGTATTAGATCCCGTGTGCTGCAATATCACTAGAGTAAAGTTTGTTTTGTTTTCTCACGTCTCTGATCTCTTCACTGTCTCTGCTTGCGTACGGAACGAACCAACCTGCTGTCATTCTCGTCGCCGACTTCGCGCTGGCGACGCTAGAGTGGCAGCTTGTAACAAAACTGGCGTCCGCGAGACAGGACGTTCCGTACAAGAGTAAGACAGTGAGGGGTGAACGAGAACCGTGCGGACAGCGTGGTGATAGAGCCGCACAGTTGAAGTGGTTGCATTCTGCATATGATTGCGCTCTTTTTATAGTGGCATTATAGTGACAGTTTGCAGTATGGAGTGTATGGATTTGGATAAGTGGATCCCGCAAGGTAAACAGTTAGGCCTCGAAGGTGCCGAACTGAGACAATGGGTTAAAGAGCAGCAGGAACAGGCGCAGGCGTTAGCCAGAAAAGAGCGGGCACTGGCCCGGGAGGAACAGGAAAAAGAAAGGGAGAGAGAACGTGAAGAAAAGGAGAGAGAATGGAAAGAAAAGAAGAGAGAGCGCAAAGAAAGGGCGAAAGAACGAGAAGCGGCAAGGGAAGCGGCAAGGAAAGCCGGAGAACGGGAAGTGCAGTTACTGCAATTAAAGATTCGCCTCAGTGAGGGTAGCAGGGTGAGCCGATCCAGCAGTGAGCACGGCGATGCCGGCGAGGAACTGTCATTTGAGCGAGACACGTGGTGTCAAGGGCTACTCACGGTTCTGCCTTGCGAGGCAAATGAAGCTGTTGCGCGACTCAGTCAGCAGAACGCGAACAACTACGAGGTAGTTAAGGCAGAGATGTTCCGGATATTCGGAACTTCTGTATGAACAAAAGAAGAGCAGTTCAGACAAGAGTCTGAAAGAAAGCGCGAAACAGAAAGACAGCAGTCTGAAAGCGAAGCGCCTCGGAAAGCGATGGACGTTAAAGTGTGGCAGGAAGCGCTAGAACCAGAGATCACGCCAGAAAAGGGCCCGCGTATTCTAGAATGCATCAAGGTAGAGTATGCTGAGAACGAGGCCTTGCCCGGTCTGGAGGTAGAAACGATGTCGAAAGACGCTCCTTGCGTGGATGAGGAGAGTGCCAGCAGCCCTAATGGGCCCAGTAAGATGCTGGAAACCTCCTTCGTGCCTCAGGAGTACGTTTCGACATCGTCAAATGTAGGCATGAGTAGCACAGTGGCGAATCAGAGCGAGGACGCGACGCTTCATGAATGCAGCGATGCCATCGGAGAGGGCCCAGTTAATGGCTTCATCAGTGTTGACAAAGCTAATTTGGCCCGACAGTACGTCGTGACGCAGAGTTCAAAAAGCGTTATCGGGAGGGAAGACCTAGCACCAGCTCCAACGAGCTTCCTAACTTTTGAGGTCCCGAAGCGACATGATGATGACATCGAGGGAAAGGAGGTACGCAAACATCACCGAAAAAGAAAGAAGAGGAAGCGTACCACACTGCGTGAGCCTAAGGCTGGTCCCACTCCGTCCCGACAGAGACGAAAGGCTAGGCCATTAATCCGTTTCAAAAAAGGTCAATGGTGGCGTTCATGGAGGCACAAGCGGCGAGCCAGGTGTGAAGGGGGTAAGAGAGGTGCGTCAACCGAACGAAACGCGCGGTTTATTTCGACGTCTTCGGGAAAGCGGCCTTGCCCGAAAGTTCAAAGTCGAAAAGGAACAACGGCTAAGTACTGCGTGGGGGCGACCACAAAGACACTATTACCCAGGCTTCCCCCTGTTTCTGGCGTCCCTTGCACATTCCTGAGGGGAGCCGGCCGAAATGCAAGCGTGACAGCGGGACACAGCCTGGCGTTCGTGCTTTTTGTAACCTCTGGCGTGCTCGAAAGCTGCCGAGAACGCGACCCCATCGTGTGCGATTCAAGCGAATCTAATTGAGAAAAGGGGGCGGTCAGTTTGAAGAGTTGTTGCACGTGCATGCTAAGTATGGTTACTTAGTGTTGCTTTGCAGATGCTGACTACAGTCATAATTTTTGCAAGTTACGTGATGCGGTGTAAATTGTTCAGAAGGAAAACCGCCGAGCCAAAGGCTGAAAGTTAGCATCGAATTAGTTTAATCATGAGTGCGAAAATTTGCATAAGGTAAAAACCGAGAAAATGTGTCATTTTTCTAGTTTTTTCAAAGGTTTAGTGTGGCATCGTATGCCTTCACTGCCATGGGGATGTGGCATGAATGAACATTTGAGGAAGATTTTAGCATAAACCGAATGATTTTGTAAATTGATTAAGATTGGCGTGACACGGTACAGTTGTCGTTGCGGGTTGAGAATTGAGAGTCATTGGGGCACGGTTTTAGCATAAACCAGTGCAAGTGCTGTTGGTTTTTTTTGAAGACTATTGATCAAGTGATCATATAAGCAAACAGTAAACTTTTTCTCAGGTTGAGCGAACGAAGAGTATTTTGGCCACAGCGTAGGCCAAAGTTCCAGGAAAGCTGGATAGCTTAGTGTTTCAGTAGTAGACAAATATTTGGCGGCCGTAAACAAAGACAGCCCACCGGCCTCTGAGTGATATCCAACAGGCAAAACAGCTGAACGCTCGAGTACTTCAATGGAGTTTATTACTCCAAGAGTACCAGTTCACCATTACGCATATTAAGGGTAGCAAAAACGTGGGAGCTGATTACTTGAGCCGGATATATTTCTTGAGGTCTATGAGCATGTTATTTTTTTGCTTTCGTTGGTTGTTTTCTGTTTGTATGAGCGTATTTCATTATATAAGAAGTGTATTTTGAGTTATTTTCTTTTTGCTTGGTACAGTGGTTGTTTTTACTTGTTGTAATGCACATTGAAGGATTTCACTACAGTAGAGGAACGCACCTGTTCCGTTTTGTTTCGTAGTATACATTCGTGCAGTGTATTCTGTATTGATGGCTGCCGTACGCGGCTATTTCCTCTTCTTGTTTGTATGGCGCATTGATATTGTTGCGTGTAAGAAGCTGGTACTCTAACAATTGTTTGTTTTTCCTTTTGTTGTTACTTTTATGCACTCTGCCTATTTATGTTGTGTATGTGAGGGACAGTCCTCATGTCTCCCTTGTTGGTGGTGTTTTGTTCCTTGTTGTCGAAAACTTTCCCTCCGTGTGAACAAATGTTATGAATAACATTCTGAAAGTGGGGGGCAATGTCACGGATGGCCATTTTTGGCGACACCGCGTCACGGCAATTAACGGGCGCCGTACTCCCTACTGACCGTGAGAACGGCGGGCGCATGAAAGGGGGCCGAGAAGTGCAGAATGGGGTGCTCTTCTTAGAACGTCGCCGCCGACGGTTGATCCTTTTGTAACTGCGGCGGCGTCTGCAAGGTCGTAGAAGGCCACGATGTACCCCGAACAAGGATTAGACTACGAGACGCACCGGCTAAGAGCCAAACGGTTTGACCGTTCTCACGGGGAAAAGCGTGGGAAAACCTCTGGTGGCCAAGCCGTATGACAACAACCCAACAGGTTGTCACTTTTGCTAGTTGAGGGCCCTCTCTCAATTAAAAAGGGGTGGGGTCAAAATATTCTTGGGGCCGAGTTTCCATCAATTAAACGCGCATGATTGGACCCATATAGAGGTCTCTTGTCCACAAGGAAGAGAGCGAGGAGACACGAGGGGGATTTAAGCGCAGGATTTTGCCCTGCTAGGCAGACTAGTCGCTGACCAACATGGTGTAGAAACAGATCAACAAGCATCTCTTCTAAAAGTTTTTAGTTTGGCTCTGTATCGGCTGGCCACCTAAACTTAGCCGTTCGTCTAGTTGTGACGCGATATTAACGTCTGCAACGTAGACATCGGGACTTCGCCTCGAGTTAGCTCAACCTGCTCTAAGTCACCTGCAAGCACTAGCCTCCCGGAGCCACCAGCGTTGCAACACCGCCGACATCGCAGTCGTGCCAGAACTCTCTTCGACTTCTCGCATCCGATCGTCGGGGACGCAACGCTGCCGGTCATCACACGTATGCTTTCACCTGGTTATATCTTCGAACTTTCTGCTTCGTAGCTCTATTGTTGTTAGTTTGTGTAGATTGTAATAGTTCTCTCTCGTAAGCTGGTTTATTGTTTTGGTTTTATATATTTTTTAGTTGTATCAAGTGTTGATGTATCTTGTTAGTTGTATTGTAGTGTTGTATTATATCCCGTGTGCTGCAATATCACTAGAGTAAAGTTTGTTTTGTTTTCTCACGTCTCTGATCTCTTCACTGTCTCTGCTTACGTACGGAACGAACCAACCTGTTGTCATTCCCGTCGCCGACTTCGCGCTGGCGACGCTAGAGTGGCAGCTTGTAACAATTACCAATGTCATCCACACGTCTTTAAACAATGTCCTTCTATTTAAACTTACTATTACAGATAATTTTCTCCGATATAGCGCACTGCAAGGCATCGGCATGTCTCAAGGGCTGGTTCTCACTCATACTAGAGTAGACACTGCATTCCGACATTAAAATGCCTTTCCTTAAGCGCCATAAGAAATTTACGTTAGGGGGTGGCAGTTGTTGTGCTGCATCAAGGAAGGTTTAAAAAATCGCAGCGTATCCACGAAGTGAGTGATGGATAGTGGGGCGAAGCATCCGTCTGTCCATTCGTTCTTGCTTCCATCCATCCATACATGCGTCTGTGTGGCCGCCCGCGCATCCATCCGCCCGTCCGTGCGTTCGTCTGTTCCTGCGTCCACACGTTCATCTGTGCGTGAGTCCCTGCTTTCATCCATGCATCCGCTCTTGCGTCCGTCCATGCGTCCATCCGTCCGTGAAGCCATCTGTACGTCCGTCCATGCATCTGTCTGTGTGTTCGTTCGTCCACCTATTCAACACTCCAAGTACCACTACTTCACATCTTTTCATCATATATTCCTCATATAGAAGCACCGCCATCCAGCGGACATTCTAAGGACTGAACGAGAGAAGGCACACGCACACTTTCTTACGGCTTGCGTTTCGTGTCTACTTCCCACCTTTAACCACCTTTGCTGGCGCGTTGGTATGGTTTTAGTAGGAGCCGGGACAACCAGTATTGTTTGACGAAAAGCTTGTGAGAGTCAATGGTGTCATGTGACTATCTTATTGGGGAAGGGTGTATGCACCATGGCATCATGAAATATGCGGGTTCAACATGGCGATAAAAGAGCCGCTAAATATAGAGAATGTTCAACCGTGCTTTTAATGCAATGCTCGATTAGGTACACCTGCATACTGTTTTTCCCCTCGACAGGTGAATAAACATAATGAATGAAACAGTGAAAATTGTGGGAGGAGAGAAAGGGGCGCATATTTTAAATATGTCGAAAGAGAGAGGGGGTACTTGCTCAGTTAGGGGTGATTGCTCGGGATCTTGCAGTACTCCAACCTATTCTTTTAAATATATCTCGGCTTATGGAATTCCTCACGCGTGCTGCAGCTTTTATATCGCAGTTGCCAGGCTAAAAATGGCAGAAGTGCCAAGCAAGATTCATGTATATCCTACCGCCCTACAGAGAACAAAATGTACACTTGTTTGCAATATAAGTGGGAGGTGCAAGGGAAGGCCACAATCAGATGGAACTGCATCGCCGTGCTGTCTGACATTAAGCGTCCAGTGTCTAGACATAGCAGTGAAAGTGTGCATTGTTTGATCCTTGCAGCCTTCTCTTTATATTTTCTTACAGGTTACTAGCTGGGCACATGTAGCATTTAGTGGTAGGGGTGCCTTCTTTTTTCAATCCATCTCGTGTTTCATGGAAAAGCGCGGGGTTGATGTGAAGCGTATGCTGCTCACATTACCCAGTTAAAGATAGCTTACTACGTCTCAGTGAGGAAGCATTGCCCCATGCAGCCTTAGATGCCCTCTGTGCGTGTTCTTTTTGGTGAAAACATACTGTATGGTGCTGAAACATGAACAAGGGTATTGAATTGGAAGAAGCATCGTGCTGAAAAAATTCTTCATATGACGCTCAGAAAGTGAAAAGATGCGGCTGCTGCGTGTTATCTGTCTGATAAAGGTAAAACAAGCGGTGCATCCCTCCCCACTAGTGTGCACCCATCCTTGTGGCTTCGTGCTACAAATGGGTGGTTGTCTTTCCCTTTCTAAGCAAATCGTTATGTTTTGTTTCCAACTGCAATGATCATATGTCCATAGCAGTGAAATACAAAAAGCGAAATGTTGATTTAGGTGTAGGTTAGAGAATGCCAGTTGGCCAGAAATAATGTCTTTCATGATAGTGTTGACATTGTATCATAGGGATCAATGATGTCCGCATATTAAAAACTAATCTTTTAACGCTCAAGTATTACCAAAAGGGAAGCTGTGCTCGAGAACTAAAGAAAGTCAGTGAGTATGAGGCCGGGGTGTATGCACATTTGAAATTTTTTCTGGAGCTGATATGGTGACAGCCTTTAATAACTCTGTTGTGGTGCTAATACGTGCATGGCTTTAGAGTTTTGTTTTACATATGTTCTATTAGTCATTTAGTTTGGCATGATAATCAAGTTTTTGAGGAAGAATTGCATAACGTAGGACAACGCACACAGTAGGCTGTGTAGTGAGCATTGTCTGGAGATTCTTCATTTAGTACATCATGTTGGCTCGTGCAATGATCGCACCTTTTTTTCGCAAGAATCGCCCGACGCTTGGTAGTGCGATTATTATGTGAGCAAAATTTATTGTGAAAAGTAGAGCTGCAGTTTGCGTTATTTTCCTTCCTTCATTCTTTCAATTTGCACTTCTAACAGTGACTAACGTATGCATAAGCAAAGGGTTAGGCGTAATAAGGCCTCTCATTGCATTGAAAGGACACATTCACTTGGCTTTGTTTGAATCGCTTTGTAGATTGCTGGGCATCTACACGGGCAATCACGAATACTGCCCAAAAAAGGCAGGCATGAACACCATGTTTGTCACTTCATGCCGGTGCATTCGATTTCGCCATTGGTGAAATGATGTGGGGCAGTTCTGTCCACGAGTGCATACACAATAGTCTTCAAAGGCGCGTTTGATTTTTATACCGAATTTATGGCACACTAGTGCAAACCAAGGTGGCGACATCGCTTTTTTGCACAGTGGACACCTCCCAAAACTGTGAACATATGGCATCATAACAGAAATAAGTGCTAGTGCCTAATTCGAGGTGCGGTAATTACAGGTTTAAAGAGAGAGAGAGGGGGTTAAAAAGTTTTGGTGACATAATTCAGAAGTGGAATCAATATGCGAGTCAATACGGCAGTATTTGCTCGCAGAATTCACCGTCTGCACTTCACAAAGATGCAAATAAAGTTATTGTTATTATAAGTTCAGTTTTACACAGGGATAATAACTTGCTTTTTCTTTTTATGCCTGCTTCAGACTCCCTTACCATGCTTAAGAAAATTTAGGAAACTAGTGCATCGTCTGGAGAATCTTCTCGGGCAACCAAGGGAGGCTTTTGTCGAAGCCGAAAAGGTAGGTCTTGTTTTAAAAGCTCATTTGTGCATACACGTACAAGAACGGCTAGGTTGACGTAGAGTTGAAGCATATGTGTAGTTGTAAAAAGTAATGTCAATTATCAACTTTTTGCCCCTGTTACACAGGAATTGGAAGAATGAAAGCAAAAAAATGGTTTAAAAGGCTTGTTTCTTTGTTAGACAGATCCTAATGAAGCCAACAAACCAAAAAGCCCAAAAAAGCATAAGAAATAATATTTGTTGTTTTTAACTGTAATGGAGTTATGACATCAATGAAAAATATTAATTTTAGTCGACAAAGCAATGCTTTTGCTATTGGTGAGGCTAGAATAAAGAACCTTCGCAGTAAATACTTCTGCTATTGGTGGGGCTCAAATCCTGAACCTTCGCTGTAGGGGTCCACCAATTGGAAACGTGTTTATTGGCTACTTCACTTTATTTTCTATTTGCAGGTAAAAAGACTACAATAATGTCCCCTATGCTTACGTTGACTTCATTGTTTGTTGGTATCATCAATTCATGTTTAACATTGGTTTTGAAGACATTGAGCTTGCACCTTATAAACTCTGGTGTGTGTAAATACTGCACTGATACGATTGCTGTGCCACTTGTGCCAAACTGCACTGAAATATGAAACCTGCTATATCTTAGCAAGAATTGCATAATTTTCAGTGAAGGTGTGCGAAGATGCCGTTTCTGCTGTTGTTTAAAGGGAAAAAAAACAAAGCAGCAGCTGCTTAAAATTCTCGTTTAAATTAAGACTGCCTTATTTAGTGGTAGTTACGTTGCGTTTGGTCTTTCCACTCGCCTCTCGCTTGTTGCGCGACATTTGCTGCTGCCGCCAAGGAAGCCGAAGACGAGAACTTTTCATCTGCTGGCACCTTGAGGAAACGACCGCTCCGACATCATCTGGATACTGAGACGTTTATTTCGTTTCTCTTCTCTCTCTTCACTGTCCCTGCACCCCTGGTTTTATCCCCTGTCTCCCCATTCAACCACTCTTACAGTCCAATCGTAACGCACCACTCTTACAGTCCAATCGGAACGCACGGATGTGTCTCTGCTCGCCACAACCTCGAAGACCCACCGCCTCTTGCCCACTCATCGGTTCTCCGCCGTCGCTCAGGTTTCTTTCACACCGGTTCCCGGAATGGTCGACGACGGGCGTTGCCGGGTCGTGGAAAAGCGCCTGCGAGTAAGTTCCCGCGATGCCGGGCTGACAGGCCATCAATACAATTGGCACGTGCGCCAATGCCGTCACCTCCGCTGATTCTGATTGTCCGGCGGACGCGTACGTGTACCTTCCACGTGTACCTTCCACGTGTACCTTCCACGTGTACCGGCCACCTGCAGCCTGGCTTGGTCTCCTGTAAGGCGCCATAATTGAACCCCTTGGGGCACGGGAGTTGTCGCGTCCTTTGTGGCCAGCATACAGTCATCGTCCCACATTCCGGTGGCCCTGCTTCCTTGTTGGCGAGGGGTCGCCGGCCGCGGGGTGGGTAACATAAGGTATTCGGGGAACGCACGAAGTTCGAGCCCAACACCTCCCCTCCAACTGTGTTGCACTGTATCTATGACATGCGACACAAACACCACCACATATGCACACATGTTCACTGGCTCGACACGTGAGGCACCAACCGTCACTCGTACCACGTACCTCGTTGACTCCGTCACGCGCACGCGCGAACAAAGCATACACCCCCTTAACTCGCCGTCCCTTTTATGCGTCATCGTTAGGAGTCACTAACCGCGAAATATCGTCGGCATTAGCGTTTAGACACCCCTTCTTGTGTTCAATTTCCAGGTCATACTTCTGTAGTGTCAACGCCCAGCGTGTCAGCCTAGCGCTCTGCGGAGTGGTTAGAGTCAGAAATTTGAGTGGGTTATGATCGGTAATCACCTTGATTTTAGCGCCCAACAGCCAAACATCCAACTTCCCCAGTGCCCAAATGATTGCATAAGCTTCCTTTTCTATTGTGGCCCATCGGGTCTGAGCCGGGCTAAGCTTCTTGCTCAGAAAAGCGATAGGGCGCTCCTTGCCCACCAGATCCTGCTGTGCCAGGCACGCACCAACGGCGTAATCGGATGCATCTGTGGCGAGGATAAATTCTTTCCCCGGGTCTGGTGCCTGCAACGCCGACGCCTGCACTAGACAGTTTTTCACCTTCTCAAAAGCTTCCTGCGCCTCTGTATTCCAAGATAATTTTTGCGGAATACGTCGGCCAGTTAGGTTAGTCAGAGGCATAACGACTTTAGAGTACTCGGGCACGTAGTCCCTATATTAGTTGGCTAGCCCTAAGAAACTACGAAGCTGTCCCTTTGTTTCGGGAGCCGGGATCTCCTTTATCGCCCTGACCTTCTCTGGATCGGCCCTGTGCTTGCCTGATTCCCCAATATGCCCCAAGAATTTTACTTCTTGTTGTGCAAACCGACATTTGCTTACGTTGAGCGTCAGCCCTGCCTTCTCCAGGGACACAAGCACCTTGTCTAAATGTTCTAGGTGCTCGTTCCAGTTCTCGGAGTATATCGCTACATCGTCAATGTAAGCGCAAGCATAATGTCTATGCGGAGCCAGTACACTATTGATGACCCTCTGATAGGTACTGGCGGCATTCTTTAACCCAAAGGGCATCACTCTCCATGCGTACTGGCCTGAGGGAGTGGCAAAAGCAGTATAAACCTGCGCGTCCTCGTCGAGAGGTATTTGCCAGTAACCCCCTGAACATGTCTAGCAGAGTTATGTGCTTAGCCTTCGCTACTTGGTATAACAGATCAGTCGCCCACGCTCATGGGAAATGCGTCTGTCTCTGTTATTTTGTTGAGTCTCCTGTAATCGCAACAGATGCGGATGCCACCGTCCTTCTTTGATACGCAGACCAGTGGATACGCGTGCGGACTTTCAACGGGGTATATCGATCCCCACTGCTGGAGCTCCTTTACCTGCCTCCCTACTTCGTTCACCAGCGCCACCGGTACTCTGTATGGGTATGCGTGCCTCGGTTGTTCTCCTGCTTTGATTCTTATTTTATGGATTCCCACTTTGCAGGTGCCGGCTTTGTTTGTGAATACCCTCGGGTGCCTCGCGATGAAGTCTCGCAGCTGTTCTTTCTGGGTGGGCTCCAGGTGTTGCTACCTCATCAAGCTGCAGCGTCGCCTGCGCCTCTAGCCCGCATGGTGGGACCGGAACCTCTCCAAATTCCTGATCGCCTTCGAATGTCACTCCTACTGCAGTTACTCGGGCGTTATATGCGCGAAGCTTGTTAGCGTGATGGTTCTGCGTGAGCCGTCCTCGAGCTCAAACTAATTAACTGTACGGTCGCAGTTTTTCGACCACTGTGATTGGTCCCTTCCACTTCGCCACTAGCTTCCCCACTCCTTCCTTCTCGAGCCATAGTACTTGGTCCCCTGTGACAAACTGTTTGCCTGTGGCCCTCAAGTTATAGCGTCTTACGTACTCCTTCGGAGTGACTTCACTCTGTCGAGCGGCTCCTTCGCTAGCTTCTTCCAAACTACTTCGGAGCTTCGCAAGATATTCCGCTGCTGGCATCCCAATAAATCCGGCACTTCCCAGTCTCCTGACCAAGTCCTTTTGAGAATGAATAGGGGCCCGTTCGGCACCCGCCCGTACATGAGCTCGAATGGTGACCGCCCTGTAGTCGCATGTGGGACCTCACGATATGCCCATAACAAAAACGGAATCATCCTATCCCACTCGCGTCCATGTTCGCTGACTATGTGAGAAAGCATTCTTTTGAACGTGCCGTTCCAGCGCTCGATTAAGACGTTGCTTTGCGGGTGATCGGGCGTGCAAAATCTCGGAGTTGCCCCAAGTCTTTGCAACATCTCCTGTGTCAACCTCGACGTAAAGTTGGTGGCTTGATCTGAGCAAATTGTCTCTGGCACCCCGTGTTGAGAAATAATCTGCAGTAACGCGTCACATGTAGCCTTTGCCGTTAGTGAACGGAGGCATACCACCTCTGGCCATCTGGTATGTAAGTCTACGACACAAAGAGCATAGCGGTGACCTCTAGCCGAAGGGGGTACCGTAGGACCGATGCAGTCCATGTTTACTGTCTGAAACGGCGCGCTGGGCGTGGCCAGGTTCTTTATCGGAACCCTATCTATCTGCCTCGTCGGCGATTTCACCTGGCATCCATGGCATGACCTACAGTACTCCTTTACATCTCGCGACATCTGCGGCCAGTAAAATGAGCTTTTCACTCGTTGTAGTGTTTTCCGCTCTCCTAAATGACCTGCCCATGGTGAATCGTGAGTCATTTTTAGCACTTCTCTGTGCCTGTGTGATGGTAGCACTAACTGTTTGCAGATGCGACCCGCGAGGTGTTCCTGATGATACAATAGCTCGTCTTCAACGAGCATTCCATGCGTTCCAGCCTTTGCCTGCGCCAAAGCATCTCGCAAAGCCGGGTCTGCTTCCTGAGCCTCACGAAACTCCTGTCGTTTGCTTTGACCGGCTCGGAACCTTCGCTGTTGCTCTCCGCGGTTATGACGCCTGCCATCGCCCGTTGCTCCTCGCATGCCTCATCTGACAACTCTACTATAGCTTGGGTCTCCTCGACTGCTGAACACTCGTCTGACACTATGTCACGTTTAACCCTTTCCTCGAGAAGCTGTGCGTAATCGTTGGGCGTGATCGGCGCGTCGATGCCGTCTAGCAGCTTATCTGTGATTGCACAAAGCACGGCCGACTGCACCGCCTCGGACATCACGTAAGGACTTCCTTCAGTAGCTATGAGCGGCACGTAAGCCAAATCTGCGGTTACCTGTTGCCCGAACGCTCCCGTCAACTTTATCTGCGAACCCGTACCATCGTACTGAGGTACCACTGCCTTTCTGATGACGCTCACCTCCGCTCCTGAGTCTACCACGGCGTTTAATGACCGACCTGAGCTCTTAAGCGTTACAGTTTCCAGTGAGGGTTGTTTCTGCTCTTTGCGCTGCCACAACCTGTCTGTCATTGCTATTTCTGACCCGAATGCAGTAGCCGTCACCCTCGCGACCACTGGACCGTTTTCTTGTCCTGCTGGCCTAGTGCCTTGCCTTGCACCTGAGCCCTTATTGGGGCAATTCCTGGGCAATGTGGTCGGCACCCTTACACTCAAAACATCGCCTTTTTCCTTTTCCGTCCGTGGGTGTATCTACCGCTATTTTAGCTTTCTTTTGCCACTCCTCTACATTTGCCTTCTTTTGTGCTGCCTTGCACTTTCGCTCTCCTCGAATCTCTTCGGGAGCCTAGCCACGCCACTGGGCAGGAAAAAGGACTCCTGTTGATTACAAACGACATGCGCTCTCGCTTCCGGCTCAAACGTTCTTTCAAGCGATCCGCGACGACTAGCTGCTTGAGTTCCTCGAACGTGCCTACCTTAGAACTCTGCACATAATAGTCGAAATAATTCTCAAAGCATACGGCAAACTGATCCCAGGACTCCCTTTCTCCCTTTTTCGATCCCGCAAACAGCCTCTTGTACTCCGCCGCCGAAAGCCTGAGACCCTCCAAAATGCTTGACTTAAGCTTAACATAAGCTTTGCGCTCCTCTGCTGTAAGCCTGCACAGCAGCCCGCATGCCCTCTCACTCAACTGTGGCAAAACTAGCCCAGCCCTCCATTTGCTCGGAACTTCATACGACTCGAGCGTTGCCTCAACATCCTCGAACCACATTGGCGCAAGTGCCTCTTGGTTCGGCATTGGTGCCAGTAAACCCTTAACAAGCTTGCGAATTTCAGTCGCCTGTCTTCCTCTGACCTTCCGCCAAGCACTACGCTGTCATCGCTCTCGTTGGAAAGCCAGCGACTACGAGCCCCATTACGGGCTCGTAGTCGCTGGCTTTCCAGCATCAAACGCTGCTTCTCCGTTTCCGCCTCAGCAATTTTTAATTGAAGCTGGAGCTGCGCTAGCTGCTGTTCCAACGCCGTATCTGATGTTCCACTACCATGACCCCCCCGTGCCGCTGTCGGCGACTCCAAACGCCTGCAAGTTTCCTGCCCCATCTCCGTTCATTTCCGAGTTGTCCCTTTCTCTGTCTCGCAAGTTGTAATGCTTTGTCATCGCCTGCGCCCAACAGAAAATCAAGAGGTACCCGCCTGAAGTAGCCTTGCGGTGCGCTCTTCCTCCTCGGAATCCGGTGGACTAGCCTTGCTTCGTTGATCCCGCAGCGTGGTCGTAAGTTTGAAGGGGGTTGTCGTCCAGTCTCGGCCGATGTCGCTCCCCGCTGGTCCTCCCCAGTTCAGCCAGGGCAGATCCTGCCGACTGCGCCAGTTACGTTCCGTTTGGTTCTTTCCACTCGCCTCTCGCTTGTTGCGCGACATTTGCTGCTGCCGCCAAGGAAGCCGAAGACGAGAACTTTCATGTGCTGGCACCTTGAGGAAACGAACCGCTCCGACATCATCTGGATATAGAAACGTTTATTTGTTCTCTTCTCTCTCTTCACTGTCCCTGCACCCCTGGTTTTATCCCCTGTCCTCCCCATTCAACCACTCTTACAGTCCAATCGTAACGCACCACCTTACAGTCCAATCGGAACGCCACGGATGTGTCTCTCCTCGCCACAACCTCGAAGACCCACCGCCTCTTGCCACTCATCGGTTCTCCACCGTCGCTCAGGTTTCTTTCACACCAGTTCCCGGAATGGTCGACGACGGCCGTTGCCGGGTCGTGGAAAAGCGCCTCCGAGTAAGTTCCCGCGATGCCGGGCTGACAGGCCATCAATACAATTGGCCCGTACGCCAATGCCGTCGCCTCCGCTGATTCTGATTGTCCGGCGGACGTGTACGTGTACCTTCCACGTGTGTCTTCCACGTGTACATTCCACGTGTACCGGCCACCTGCAGCCTGGCTTGGTCTCCTGTAAGGCGCCATAATTGAACCCCTTGGGGCACGGGAGTTGTCGCGTCCTTTGTGGCCAGCAGACAGTCATCGTCCCGCATTCCGGTGGCCCTGCTTCCTTGTTGGCGAGGGGTCGGCGGCCGCGGGTTGGGTAACATAAGGTATTCGGGGAACGCTCGAAGTTCGAGCCCAACAGTGGTCATTGAACCAGATAGGTTAGTGCAAGCAAAAGAAATCTCTAAAGTATCAATATTTGGGTTCTCATCTCATAATTGTTTCCTTGATTCACTGGCGAAACGAGCAAGTTGTAAACTACTCATACCTAAATGGTCGCATTGCAATGCTGTTTGCAGCGACCACCTTGCCCAGCTGCATAGATATACATGCAGTCTTGTGAACGGCCACTTGAGAATTCAAGTGTATCTTCTTGCTGTGAACTGCAGCACAATGACTTTGCAGTGAACTGCTTGTGGAATGCTTGCTCCGTAGAAAGAGCTCATGGTACAAGAAATACATGGGAGCTTGCATGTAGCACAATTTTATCAAGGCTGAAGGCTGTTTGCATGTACTGAATAAAATGACGAAGCTCTCGAATTAGGTGGTGAAGGTTAAGCGGGAGGGGTGAAAGCGGAAATTGCAGTTATAGAGTGAGGCATCATAACATACCAATCGTTTTAGTTGAAACATTTTTTTAATGCACAGTTCATTCCAGCAGTCGACTATTTATGGACAATTTAGCTGGTAAATACTTGATTTCATGTCTGTGGCTTAAAAGTTCAGGGTGGCCGATGTGACAATGTAGCAGGTGCAGTGCGTACCCGTGCAAACAAAAAGAATTACTACTAACCCTGCTGCTTATGTAATGTTTTCTGCTGATACTTGTATACACTGTGATATTACATTATTATGTTGAGAGAAAATATGTGTTAGATTGAGTAAAAAATAGGAAATAACGTTTTATGAGTTAGTCATCGGCTTAGATTTGCAGGCTTTTGTAAGATGATAGTCTATCACTCATTTGTAGTTGTACAGTAAACTCATATTAAACGAAAAACTCTTTTAATTAAAGTTTCTGCCTAAATGGAACAACT